>JADLSH010000142.1:335000-363917 GCA_016169945.1 Trachythela sp. YZ-2020 | reverse complement strand
CTTTCAATCTGTCAAAACACACTACGAGAAGCATACGAGTGAGAAAAATTCTAATACAATGCGAATTTTTCCATTAAAACTACAAAGTCCCATTAAATACAGGTCTTGAGTAATACAACTATATAGTGAAATACAATTCTATTACTAGAGTTTCTAAAGCATGCGCACAGAATTGACAATGGAATTTCTTTGTCAGTTATACTACACGATAAGCGCGCAAATATAGATTTCAGCCACCACGCACAGGCTGACTTGCGCGGCTAGTGATCTGTGATGAATATAATGGGTGTTTTTATACTAAAGACGCATTGCCGCCTGGACGAATTTAGGCGTACCAGCCTGTGTGCATAGTGCCCATTTTCATACTCAAGTCGCATAACAAAGACAAATTATTCGTCTGATTGTTCGTCGGATTACACTAGACAATGCGTTGGCCAGATGGTAATGCGTAAGTATTTAGTATACAAATGATAAAAACGGCTATTGTTTGATAATATTTTAGTATGCCGATCGTCACTAGACGCCAGCGAGGAAGCTAATTAAATTAACTAACGGAAAGTCTATCGTAGTACTATAGGGCACGACCTAAAATGAAATACATAAACCACAAAGAAGCAAAACCCATATCTTACCTTTTTAATATTCTGCGACGCGGGCCCGGTGTTGAACGTGTTCTCAGTATTCGTGTTTATATAACTTGTAAAATTTTAGTAGTTTCATAATTCCTGAAGATGACTGAAGATAAGTCGAAATGTAGAATTATAAAAATGAAATTTTTCGAGTCTCAATTGTATTTTATTTTATTAAAATACGCAGTGGTTACTGCAAACAATGAAATCATTACATTGGAATTAGGTTTTCTGATTACATCCAATTATGATTAACCTATAGCCTTAGGTAAAATATTTCAGGTATAATATTTGATATATAAAACGACTTCATTTCCTGATACTTAAGATTTTAGTTAGATACCCTGAAATACGATGCTATATTGCGATGAATAACAGCCTACAAACATATCACGCTAATTTATGGTGTATTAATCCTAGCTTGGTAGAAATGTTTCATTTCATTGAATTGTATCATAAAACAATTATTGAAAGAAGATTTGAACCTTCCGTTGGAGAGAGCATATATACATAACTTGTTTTATTAACGCTTCTCAAAGTAAGCTAAGGAAAAGCGCAAGTTTTGGTGCTGGATAGCTATAGACACGCAAGAACAAGGTGCTTTTATAGAGGGCACCTATATAAACGCACTGCGCAGGAACGATAAAACGCGTTCGATATTTTCATATTCACAATAATACATATAATATAGAAACATATTCCCATTTATAGCACCTTGTGAACTATAACGTTTCGACGAATGCAATGATTTGGACAGGGTTTGGCGGGGTTCAGACAATGACTGCAATTTCATATTAAAAAATAAAATCACTTAAGCCGCCAAGATTAACGTGGGATATGCCAAGTCGACCCTGGCCACGAGCCACGGCCCACGAGCGAGGAAGTTTTGATCTGATAAGCACTCAAATCAATGGTGCGGATGTTAATGACGCGGAAAACGTAAACACGGACAAGCGTAGACCATAAAACGTAGACAATCGTAGATGCTGGCAAGGGAAGTAAAAATGCGCAAGTAGATGTTTACAAACGTTTACAAACCGGCAAGAGTCATATAAAACGCTTTCACGCTCGCGAATATTGAAATTATATTCAAGGGTCATGAGGGGCCATGCACATATTGGTCGATTCTGACAACGTCGAATTAAGTTTCAAATCGAGATGGATCTTGAAAAATATATTGAAGCTCTCTTACGGTGTTACCAAGAAAATAAACATCAGTTGAAAATACACAATTGGTTCATTACCACTACCAGAAAACTTGTCTAAGATGCAGAAACGCTGATGTCTTTTACCAAAATCACTAAATAGGTTAAGACTTGAAAGCTTAACAGACAGGATAAGCTAATAACAAAGCATTTTCATGATATAACTGCATGATGTCCATGATGTTTTCTGATTATAAGTAGCTATAACTGTGTTGAAGTTATAGAAAAGGTCTCAATAAGTACTCACTGCTGACAGTGCTGTGCATTACATCTATCTTATTAGGGCCATTTATACGAGACAAAAATAGGGCCATTTATAGGGAGAAAATAAGTCGCGACTTACATAAGACGCGAACGCACTCGTATAAATGGTCAAATTCTAGTAAATCGCGACTTAAATAAGAACAGGGGTTCAGAGTGGTTCACAATAGGTCGCGACTTATTAGAATTTCGAACGCGTTCAGACGTCAGAACGAGTATAACGAAGATTCGGCGGATGAGTAGACTGTAAAACTACCTGAAAAATACAATACGAACTTCGTCGTTTCGAGCGAAGTCCCTTCTTTATTAAATTTGACCATTTATACGAGTGTGTTCGCGTCTTATATAAGACGCGACTTATTTCTTCCGTATAAATGGCCTATTATGTCTTCTTATATTGATAATAAGCAATATCAAATAAAATGGTTAGTACAATCGCAACGACATTATAACTCGAATAAGTATATTACAATATGCAGCATCTTCGTGAGCACACAAAGTAAAATATTCATCCGTTTTCAAACTGATATAATTTCTTACAGGTACATCGTTTAGGCGTAACCGCATCTTTTTTAAAAGGTCTCCAGAGTAGACTTGCTCCAAGTCGACCTCGACTAGTTTGGTCGAGCGACGAAGTCGAGAGAGTAGTTTAATCGAAAATTCTCACTTTCCCCGCAAAATACTTCCTTGAAAATTCCATCGTTATTGACAAAGTCTATCTCCAGAGTATCCTGAGCCACACATTCGTCTGTGGCTTAGGCTATCTCCAGAGTGGAAACCTTTGAAAACGCAACTTATCCGGATACGTGTGGTCGCACTGTAACCGCAACTTTCTGAAAACAATGACGTAATTTGATGAAATTTGAGATACACCCACGCCAATATCACAAAGCTGAGTTCGACAGCTATGCCTGTAAGCGATTCTAGCGTATTCGTATCGTTTCGCGGATACGTCATGGACAGTCAACGAACCCAGATACGTGTGGACGCATAACCTTTTGAATCCATAACAAATGTTTGCGGATACAAACGAATCGAATACGTGGACGGCTTTGGGCACTCAATGTGGATATTGAATATATTGCGCAAGCGTAGCTGTACGTACATTCAATAATTTCATAGAAAATATGAGTAATATACTAATTTAGAGTAATATTCGTCCTTATGTATGATTTTATGACCGCATATAACCCATGGTTCATTGGCCCTAATCCGAAATATGACACTTAAAAGTTTGAACAGTGTCGAAATAGCGACAAACACTGTAGTCTTTAGATTATAGTTGCGCAACTTATGGATACCAAATGCCTTACACCCTTTAATAACATAGATCTACGCACATCATATTATTGCACAATTTATAGTAACCACAAAACGTACTCGAACTTGATTGGTAAGATCATTCACATGGATAAATACACTGCACTTTACACACTTTTCTGATATTGTTTTGTATATAGTTTTCCTGACTCGCTTGACGAGTATGAATTGTAAGTAAACATATATCTTTAAAACCACTGTATGGATCGTCCGTCATTGTTTACAACCATTATTGAAAAGAACTCCGCTTGCTGTTCTCGATTGTCGAAGAGACGCGATACACAACGCAAATTATACCCAAACGAGAGACGATCGAGACATTGGCGCCGTGACCAGATGGACGATCTAAACGCGCAAAGATAACTCGACGCGCTCAACGAGCACAAGCAACAAGACGTGGAACAAAGCAGTAAGTGTAAAATCGAGAGCGAGAAACTTGGAAAGCGATATCAAAGGCAGATGACTTTCTAGGTGAGGTCATGGAAAAAGGTACCGCATACAATTTCTTTAGTTCTAATGAAACCGCTACACCTAGTCATAGCGACGTGTTGTCTGGGCACGCAAAACTATAATCAAGAGAACGCTGTCCTCTCAGGTCACAATAACTCACCGCAATTGAACAATTCAGCATACATAGACTACCGTTAGTCCACCAATATTCAATGGGATTCCACTAAAATGGCAAACGTTTGGCATTCGTACAAGGCCGCAGTTCATGACAACTCTACTTTGTGTGACATTCAAAGATTCAATTATCTAAAGCACATCTGACGGAAGAAGCGGCTAGATCAAGCGAGGGCTTACCCTAACAGACACAAACTATGCACAGTCAAGATGCTAGAAGAAAGATTTGGTCAACCTCATAAAATCACAAACGCACACATGCAAGCATTGTTAGACCTCTCGAACCCATCTGAGTCCGTAAATTCAGTCTATTGTGGGTTTTACGACCGTATGGAAAATCACGTCCGAAGCCTTGAATCTTTGGGGAAAGCACAAGACTCCTATGGTGATCTCCTAGTGCCTATTATCTTTGTAAACTTCACCACAGTAAAGCACAATCTTATCCGAGAACATGGGACCACAGATTTAATTTAGAACAATTGCAAAACTGTTTCGAAGGAAATTCTAATTCTTGAAGCAGGTGAAGAGACAAATAAACTTAACCATTTAAGTCGGTCATTTGACACCGCTACACCGAAAGCATGTACCTTCTGCAGGGATCTTACAGAACGAACGATTGCACGGTAGTAAGTGATCCGGCTGCACGAAAACAAATTGCGTTTCAGGCGATCTTGTGTTTCAACCGCCTTAACAACCATCGCGTGTCAGTGTAAATCCAAAAACCGCTGCATATAATGTCTAGGAACCAAGACGCCTAGAACAAAACCTGACCCAAACGCGCGTGAAAACGTCAAAGACAAAGGCCGGAATGTAAAATGTATGTGTACCGACAGCGGCGCCGTAGCTAAAACAACCAACACGAGCGAACAGACACCTAGTATCACTATACCAACATATGTTTCAAACCTTCATACCAACCTTTTCGATAACAAGTACCGCTCCCACCGATGTACCCTACTGCAAACAGCAATGAAGGTGCCCAACGTTCTTTCATAACTGAAGAATTGGCAAAAACTCTCAACCTCGTACCAGAAAAGACCGAACCTTTACCCGGTGATTACTATACCACAAAAGAATCATATTACCACCGACATACACGACCTACCTCACCTTAAAGACCTCAAGCTAGCTCATCCCGTTACCAGTGTCCAGTGATGATCAATTCAGATCTCCTCCTCATTGGTGCAGGCCACTATTGGGACGTTGTAGAAGACAAGATTATTCGAGGATCCGGACCTACTGCCGCCAAATCAAAGATTGGCTACCTGCTGTCTGGACCAACTGCCACCAATTGTTCCGCATCAGAACTCAGTGCTACTATCCTGAAGGCGATCGTTACCACAGAACGAGATGAAGAAACCCTAGAACGGTTCTGAACTTGGAATCCTATAGGCATTCTGCCGAATGAAACCGAAGAAGAAGAGAGAATTTAAAGATTACCAAAATTCCTCAATCCTCCTTGAAAATGAACGCTGGCAAAGTTGCCTTGAAACCTAATCACCATCACTTCCCACCAATGAAAGAATAGCAAGGACGAACCTGCTCCACAGTACGACAGCTGGCCTCGGATCTAAAAACTGAGAACATACGCCCAAATCATTACCGAACAGAACAACGTGGATTTACCGAGAAAATCCACATTCTGGAAAGATCCAAAACAGATGTCACTACCTTCCACATCATGCTTGAAAGACTCCTCCAACACCACTTCGTGTTGTTCTTTGATTGCGGCTGCAAGAACGATAGTCAACAAGCTTTGAATGATTGTCTTACTACGGTCCTCCTCTCTTAAACGACCTCACCGCCATCCTCATTCGATTCCGCATTTCATCTACCGCTACGCCTTGACTGCCGATATGAGAAAGAATTTCCACACAATCCTAAATGAGGGAAGATCGAGATGCTACACGATTCTTCTGGTTATCAGACCAAAAGACTGATTCGGCGTCTATCGGAAGTCCATCTTGTTTGGTGCATCATGTTTCGCCGTTTATTCGCATGCAACGATCAAGAAACACCTGGTATTGATCCACCGCTTCGAAGATGAGGCCGATATTTATGAGCAAATTCTGTTCCGAGCAGTGAAGATGAAACATCGACGTTTCTCGAACGATCAAGGCTCATAATGTCACCTGCTGGCTTCAAGCTAAGATCGTAATTCCAACAACCCCATTCGTGCATCAGCCGTAGACCACCAAACAATGATCCAGAAACAAAGTGGTCGGGCTTCGATGGAACACTGACACACTCAAATTCCAGCAGCGACAACCACCCAACAACACCAACAATATCTTACCACAAAAGAGAAGTTCTTCGTGAATCTTCAAGATCTATTACCCGCTCGAATATTCACCCCAGTAACCATCCGGAGCTAAGATATTATGCAAGAACTGTGGAAAGAGGCTACACTGCAGTTGGGACAAACCTCTACCACCAAGAGCTCCAGAGGAAATGGTTGACCCTCTCTAAATTGATTTTTATAAACACTTCACAAACTGAAATTCCTCGTCGTTATTTCCTGTCATCAACATGGCCTCCCAATACTTCCTCCACATTTTGTCGACGCCAGTGTCAAAGCTATGGAGCAGTCGCACATTACTAATGCTGACACAACACTATATGGCAAATTGATGCAATCCTGGTTACCACTCAGAAACTTTACCACAGCCTCGAGTTAATGGCAGCCGCATGCTGTGATTAACCCACATCTCAAATCTACAAGTGTCCAACGTTTTATCTATCAGCCGATATTCAAATAGTCCTCTACTGGTGTCTTCCAAGAAATAATGAAGCGATTCGTCCTCAAATCGTTACAGAAATACCAGTCAAGACAATTAGGAAAAACGATTCCTATAAAGGTTGGTGACATCGTAAAGTCCGTGATGACACGAAACGTATCAATTGGAGATTAGCGGTCGTTGAAAGCCTATCACTGCAACGATGGTCTGGTTCGAGCAGTAAATATTAGAGCGCACCGGTCGTACTAACCGACCGATTGCAAAAACTATATCCACTGGAAATCAGAGCTACAACAACTTTTGAGATTGTCCTACAGCTGAACAACCAAGAGTCAAGAAAGACCAAACATCCAGCGACCCACCACATAGAGAGAGAAGAGCGACAGCAATGTAAGAGAAAATTAAGCTGACATCACATGTTGCGTCCCCAGAATGTCGCGAAATAGCGACAAACACTTTAATACTTTAGATTATAGTTGCACTAAATTTATGGATATCAAATTACACCTTTAATAACATTGATCTGTTACACTGCGTCATTAATGTACAATTTATAGTAACCACAACGTACTCGAACTTGATTGGCTAAGATAATTCCATGGATAAAATTACACTCGCACTTTACACACTTTTCTGATATTGCTTTGTATATAGTTTTCCTGACTCGCTTGACGAGTATGAATGTAAGTAATACATATCTTTAAAACCACTGTGGATCGTCCGTCATTGTTTACAACCATTATTGAAAGAACCTCCGCTTGTTTCCCGATTGTCGAAGAGACGCTGATACACAACGCAAATTATACCCAAACGAGAGACGATCGAGATGCAGTTATGCTCTATGCACTCGCACAGATCAGCACAGATCGACAAATAGACCGTGTATGTATGTGTATGGCATGTATGTATGTATGTATGTATGTATGTAAAATTCATTTAATGAATTTTGTTAACAAAGTTGGTTTTCTATTTCCACAAGGGCGTCCCCCTAACATAATAAAACATATTACAAAGAATAATAGTATAACTTCATGGCAGCTATTTATAAGAGATATATGTATAAAAGAAGATTGAATTGGTGTATCGGCCGTATGCTAATATCTATACATGGTTTTCTTAATTTCTATTTAATGCGTTCATTTGTTTTACAATATTTTTTGAAAATTGATCGGCCTCCTTTAGCTTCTTGCGAAAGATTATTCAAAGTAACACTGTACTTTAAAACTTTCGGAAATTCGCGTCTCAGTTTTTTTGGAAGGCAAATCAGTGTGACAATTTCTGAGGTCATAATAGTTTGCAAAATATTCCTCCTGATCAATAATTCTTTCAAATTTATAATCATTCAGAATTTTTATATAATAATGTTGCCCTTGGTCATACTTCGTCTGAGTCTAAATTTTCATCAGGCCCGAAGAATGTCTGCAGACCTAATTTCATAGTTAGAATAGCTCTATTATTCCTAGCTGCCCGATTTTGAAATTTTTGTAACTTATCTTTCAATGTCTTATAATTATTGCAAGTATCTGGGGTGGAAGAGTAATCGAAATAGAGGTTGTATCAAGCGTTATGCATATGCAAAATTATACCGTGTCATTCATAAAATATGTGTGGTGGAAGCTTTGAAAACATGATTTTGCTTTAAAATATAGGAACGCTGTAGCTTAAAACTTTTAGTTTGTTATCTCATGACCATGAGACAAGACAACTAACCCTGGCTACGAACCACGAGCGATAAGCGCGGATGTCAATGACGAGGAAACGAACACTTGACAAGCGTCCATGAAAACCATGGCAGTAAAACTGCACAAACGGTGGTACAAAAAAGCCATATTGTACGACTCTTTTCTTCGCTTACGTGAATGTTCAAACTACATTCAAAGGTCATGATGGGCTAACATAAATTATATATATGGGTCGAATTGAGACTTGAGAGGGATTATGAAATATATTTTACAATTGTTGTGAAGCTCTCTTTAACTAAACTCTCTCGAAAACTAAATATAAAGGACACTGTAGTTTTAAATCTCGTGAGTCGTGACTGTGAAATATGGTGTTGATAGATAATTAGCACTAGAATAGCATCTTTAGTTAACAAAATATTTCAATGACTGTATACTATATCTAGCTAAAATCTTAAGTATCAGGAAATAACTATGATCAAATATCATACCTGAAATATTTTACCTAAGGCTATAGGTTAATCAATACAGGTCAAATTTGAAATGTCTGTTTAATAGTTGTGTGTATAAATAATAAATTAAAGCAGCTGAATTCTGAAATTATGAAAAAATGTGTTTTTGGTATATCCATAGTTCTTTATTGATTGTTTGACAATCAATATTATATTATTAGATCAATATATAGCCGTTGACTTGCTCTACCGGTTTAAGGAAAAATTATCCGGTAATCGATAATTAGCTGTATCAACGTTAACTCTGCAAGCAGAGGCCTCTCAGTATTTAACTGTATGCTAAATAATAAATAATTCTCGCATTTATAGACCAATTTCTTACATTTTGAAGGAGGAAATTGCAAAAATATTTATCGAATTTCTGAGGGGTTGAGAAAATATTTCTCAAATTTCTGAGGGATTCAGGAAATTTGCAAAATTACTGAGGGTTTCAGGAATTTCTCATACCGTTCAGAGTAATTTCTGAGGTTTGCCGATTTCTGAGGGGTCACGGCAAATATAAGATTTCTTAAGGGTATATAAATCTGACATCTCGTCCATAGGGGGAGGGGTATTAAATGGAATGGCCCTAAATTATGTGCGTCGACTGTTCGAGATGGTCATGCTCATTTTATAAATTACAAACTTACTTTCATAGTCGAATACACGGAATAAGAATATATAAGTAACTTTATAATACTATAACACACAGTTTGCCTTTGCGTTCGCAAGGAAAAACCTTGGACTAACGGCGTCTTTACATGAAATTTGAGCAAGCATATTCAAATTTGCTTCGCATATTTCGAATTTAATAACCAATCATAATATTGAGAGCAGGGCTCTCAGAACGAATTCCAAATTTTCCTTATTCTAAGCGGTAAAAATTCCTTAAGTCGACAAAACGTTCCTTACACTCGGCCTAGTTTCCGAGGAACACCCCAGTGGCGCGCGATCATAGGCTCAATTGGCGGGAAAACATGTAAATAACTTTTTACATCGGAAAATGGCGAATTCTGAATTTTCTGATTATGAATTTAGCAATAAAACAGAGAGTCAGAGTCACAATAAAATTGAAGATGATCAGCGATTTCAATAAAAACTACTGCCAAAAACTTTCATTAGGTCGATGGATATAACTTATAAGTATAACAGTGTACGTAATAACTAATTATTGTTTGGAGTGAGTTTTTCAACTCAAAATTCCTTAAAAATGCCATAAAAATTATATTTCCTTAAAAGTCTCCTTAAAAACTAATAAAAAGGTCAAAATTTCCTCAATTTAAGGAAATTTCCTTAAAACTGAGAGCCCTGATTGAGAGGCGAGCGAGCAATGACGTCAATCTGACAAATCAATTAAATCATGCAGTAAGTACCTACCTAATATGAACACATTTTGCGATTGGCTTTCTGAAACAAAGGTTATCAGTGTTTATGACTCGTTCTTTTGAAAAATAATTCTATAGTTTATTGTCTTCTATTGTCAGAATCAACCAATCACAAAGCCTGTTCATATAGGTTCGTGGCGACCCAAATCATGTGGTCAACAGGAAGCAGTGACGTCAGTCTGGCTTTACACACAATAGTCAAAGGCCGGGGCGACCAGGTGTTTCTAACTCAATTGTTCGTTGTATATAAGATATAGGCGCATTCTAAATAATACGTGGTGAACTTCACGAAATTCACCCATGTTTAAATGAGCCCATTCAGCACCGGACTGTGCTTAGACATATAATGACTAATGTACAAAAATATGGAACATGCGCGGCCAGGATAAACATATTAAATTTTAGACGTCATTCGTCAGTCCCTGAATCCGGAATCTGCCGGAATCCGGAATCTGCAGCAATCGTCATAATTAACATAAAAACAGTTTTCATAAAATTACTAATATAATAATGAACTATTACTAAATAACTAACCAATATTTAAACGCAAATTGTACGTTATCTTATTTTGACTTACGAGATGTTTGTTTTGCACGATATTTTTAAAATTTAATTTTTAAGACGGGTCACAAACCGTTCATTTAGCCGTTCAAACAGAACATCTTAAACGTCCGTTTTTCCATTAATTGCCTCAATGCAATTGCCTGATTTTATATCGTGGAAAGCCGACTGGGCTGAAACCATGCAATGGTAAAAACAATGATGATATCTCGAATATCTCGAATTTGCCTATTGGGCAAATATTGTATTATATAAAACGCACTTTTTGGCTAATGGCCGTAATTCACGACAAATTAAATATTCAATGTCTCTGTGTTTACAGTTATTGTACGATATGAAACCCAAATAAAGTGGACACGGTATTTTTGCAGCTAATTCTCTCAGGGCAACTTTGCCTGCCCGCCCAACCCCAGGGCTTCCTCGCCCGCGAGGGAGTAGCAAACGCAAATGCCTGTGGACGAGACTACATTTTTAAGGATGACGTAAAGTGGCTCGTCACAGTTTCTTGAAATATCGGGGAATACAAGTTTGATCTGCAATAAAGTATAAACAGGTGCATTTGAAGGCACTGAAATTTAGTCCAACGGGTTGAAATACCGTTCTGTTATCAAATATTGTAACTAAAAATCTACAGACAGTTTCAATGGCGACAGTAATGTTTCAACTAGTAATAACTAAAAAAATTGACAAAACTATGGAAAAATTCCAACAAAGTATATGCATGTATCTTATACTATAAACTTGCTACCTAGTACTGTTATATAGTCTGCGCTCTAATTACATTGTTCACAACCAAGGACAACACTATTTTAAAATGTCGTGTCAGTATTACGGCTGTGGAAAAAGATTAAAAATTGTTTTTCCAAATCTGCAACGTAATTCTTGTAGCATTTCATCTGTGAACACAAGATCTCTCTCTACTTTATTCACCAAACCAGTTAACTGGGACATTTGGAAACCAGGATTACGAGAGTTTAGGCAATGTAGGTTGATATGGTATTAGCGATTTTGAGCTCTTCCTATTCGCCAGCACTTTGAGCCATCTTGAAATACGAAAGGAAACTAGTCGTGCTATTTCCTACCTGTAACTGCTGATAAATCAAGCGCTATTCTGGCAATCCCTTTTTGAAAATTTAATTGGCAGCCGTTGTAACGCGAAATGTTCCCTTTTAGCTTCGTTATGAAATACTGACTGGAATTAATTGTTAGCGATAACTGATGGCTTTGGTGGTAATGGGCAACCTTGCGGGAGAGCAACAGTTGGGTTTATATCGGGGGGAAATCCAGACTGCATAGGTTACCAATTATCGCTTGACGGAGTGTATCAGGCGGAACTAAAGCAGGAAAAGAAGGGGAATTCCTTGCAAGTGTGCAGTTGTTAATTGCATTTCGTATCTTGTCTCTGAAGAAGGTGGTAGGGATGACAATTGAGACGGCAGCGAATTGCACGATGAAAATTACGGTTGTGTGTGGGTGGTATGCCATACTGCTGAAAACGAGGCGGTTATGCAGATGTGGGATTTGCTGTAGGTATGATACTATTCTACTGGAAGCAAGTAAGCTCGTTGCTAGCCGTATGGTACATATACGGTGTGTAGGTTCATCTGAATAGATCTGAGATTTTGAACAAAATCCAAATGAATCTACTTGGGGTAGACGCGGTGCGTTGAATAAATTTATTATTATTATTATTTATTATTTAAACTTATTTAAGCACACGGTGGCCTTTCAGTTGCCTGGTTTTCAAAGGGCCGTGTGATTTACATTATAAAATGTTAACTATTTACAAAAATTCTTTAACTAAGGTAATTAGGTATTTACAAATATTAAAATATATCAGTATAGTGTTTCGTACTTAATTATGATTATAATGGTTATTTAAACAGTTTTTAAAAGAGTTTATGGAGAGGCTCTCATATTCATTAATTAGTTCATCGGGTAGGCTATTCCAGGATACGGCTCCTCGATATGAAAAACTACGTTTCGTGAAGTTAGTTTTAGGTTGATCTAAGTGGAGCATGCGATCATTGTTTCTTAGCTTGTACCTATCATTCTGGCGGAAGGTGAATAATTCGGATATGTAATTAGGCGTTGCTTTTTGTAGTGCTTTGAACGTCATTACATGTTCTCGCTCTTTAAGTGTGGTATCAATTGGTTCCCATTTCAAGTGCTCAAAAATTTCAGATGATCTGGTTTCGTAGTTTGCCCCTGCTATTACGCGCGGCTCTTTTTTGAAGTTTATATAATTTGTTCATATTAGTAACGCTGCCGTCATGCCAAACAGTGGAACAGTAGGTAAAGTGTGGAAGAACTAGTGAATTGTACATTGTCAATAGTGCGTCCTCTGTTACAAATTGTTTTGCTCTTCTTAAAAGGGCAACACATTTTGATATTTTCTTGCATTGACTGTCCACTTGTTCTTGCCATCTTAGCTGTTCGTCACAAGTTACCCCTAGAGTCTTTTTATCTGTCACTCTATTTATCATGTGATCTCCAATGGCCACAAGTGGGTCAACTGGTATCTCTCTCAGCCTTTGTCGGGATCCAATGACCATGTATTCTGTTTTCATTCTCAATTTCTACTGATGAATTTCCTTGACATGATATGTTTGTGTCATCAGCGAACATTGATGTCGATGTCGTTTCTAAACAGTTTGGTAAATCGTTTATGTAAATTAGAAACAGCAGTGGACGAAGATTTGATCCTTGGGGGACACCGCATGTAGTAGTTTCGATATTTGATTCAGAATGGTTGATTTTACATATTTGCTTACGTTCTGAAAGGTAAGGTTTGAACCAGGGTAAGGCTGTTCCAAGTATTCCGTAACGCTCTAATTTGGCTATAAGTATTTCATGGTTGACTGTGTCAAAGACTTTTTTTAGATCAAGAAATAGTATACCATTGACAAGTCCTTTATCCATATTGACAAGGCGTTGATTTATAGTATGTAATAGGGACGTTTCTGTTGAGTGCCCAGTTCGAAAGCCTGACTGCTGTGGCACTATTATATTTGTTCCCACTAAAACGTTATTTATTTGGTCATAAACAAATTTTTCGAGTATTTTTGTGACTGCAGATAAAACAGATATCGGTCTGTAATTATCGCAGTTTGATTTATCTCCCGATTTGTAAATGGGGCTGACCTTTGCAATCTTCATTTCATCTGGAAATATTCCAGTACTTAAAGACAAGTTAAAAACGTATACTAGTGAATTGACAATTGTGTTTCCTGCGGCTTTTAGTAATTTGTTTGATATTTTGTCAAGGCCTGGTGATTTGTCTGATTTAGCTCTCTTTAGTATGGCTATCGTTTTGCAGGTGTGATACTTTCAAAACTAAATACTTTGGTACCTGGAGTTACAAAGTGGAGTGGATCTAAATCGTTAGGAGTAATATTTATTGCCAATTTTGGACCTATGGTAGAAAAATAGTTATTGAATTCGTTTTATATATTTTTGTCACCGCGGTTACTGTGTTACCGTTCACTCTTAACTCTTTGATTATTGTGCATTTTGATTGCTTGTTGAGAATTTCGTTTATGGTTTTCCAGCTTTCCTTGCTATTTTTGCTATTTTCTAGTTTGGTTTTGTAATAGTTTGCCTTGGCTTCTTTGACTAGTCTGTTTACTTGATTTTTACATTGTTTGTAGGACTCATGGAAAGCTGTTGAATTCAAACTGACAGCTTTCTTTTTTAAATAATCTCTACGATAAATCTTTGTTTTTGTATCATTATTTAGCCATGGCTTATACTCACTTTTGACTTTTCTTTGTCTGACTGGTGCGTGAAAGTTTGCAATTTCAAGGAATGTCTCTTTCCAGTCATTCCACGCTTTATTTGGGTCGGTTTCGCAATATGGAATGCTGAACGCTTCTCTTAAATCTTGTTGAAATTGAGTTGTGTTGAAATGTTTAAATTGCCTTGTTTCGACTATCTTTGGTTTCTGTTTTGGAATACCAATTTTTCTGCATATGTAAACTTATCCCTACAGTAAGTGTATGACTCCCGAGTCTATAGTTTTTTGAGTCGTCTATTTTAGTAAGTATTACATCTAGTAATGTTTGTGTGGTACTTGATATTCTAGTTCGGGTATGTTAACATGTTGCCGTAGTTGGTATACATCTATTAGATATTTTAGTTTAATCGTGTGTGCATTGCTCTGTGTAGCAAGGAGGTTACAGTTAAGGTCTCCGGTTATTATTATAAATCGAACTCGACGGTAGATAACAGGATATATACAGGTGTGAAATACTGACGATATGTACAATACAATATCACGATACGACGACTGGTAGGAAATAAGGTGTCGAAATGTGAAATCGATGTTGTAGGTTTTCAGTTGATTGATTCGCGCATTCGAGATTGCTGAATGTCTATAATTTGCTGGTTGGATTGTCGTTTATCGTGGTATATTGTAGTTACAGAAGATATATTAGACGATAGTGTCGATAGCTAGTGTCGAGACTGATTGTGTCTGTTCGAACTAGAATACAACAAGTAAAACAAAACTAACTATAGTAAACCAACTACTGTATAAACATAGCATGCAAACTAATACTAATATATATACTTGATAATAGACATAAAATGATAATAAAATGCAATTACTAACGATTAGCATGCGCTAATAATCGAAAGAATACATGAACTTAGCGCAGAATTAAGCCTACAAGAACATATACGCGTGGGCAACTGAACAAATGAAATGATAACAAACGGCAGAACTTTGATCATGCATGAAATAATGAAAATTATCTTAAACGTCTTTTTTATGTGAAACATTTCGCGCGAACTATGACTATCGCAAACAAAGAAAGTATTATCTATATACTTACTGTGGTTTGCAAACGCACCAAACTTTACTCTAATAGCGTAGATATACAGCTTCTTCTTTCAAGCCAAAATTGAATAAGGGTAGATGGACTTCTAACGTGGATAGATAACTTGGCCAATACATAGCTCAAAACCGATGCTTACTCACAAGCGTCCACATTAAAGACTTATAGCAGAATGAAGTTTACTGCCTTAGTTGGCTGTTTTTGTGCAGAAAAACCCGGAATATAAACCTAATCTAGAAACCTATGTTTTTACGTAACGGACATACTGTAGCGTGTCTAGGCTAGGTAACCGCATTGCGCATTTGCTGACCAAACTTACGCATTTTGATGTGAACTTTTGCCAACAACGGAAAATAACAAACTTGCTTTTCCCATTGAAAATTTTCGAAAACTTTGCGTTTTGACCTTCCGTTTCGAAACCAACACGGTGCGGCACCACTGATGGGCGAAATTGGTAGCAAGGAGACTGAGACCCGAAGGGATTTCACTAGTTTCATTACTAGTAACTGTGTTCGGTTGCGCAGAAGAGGTTGTGTTCGGTTGCGCAGAAGAGGATCTTTCTGCTTTCTTTTGCGTTTTGGAGTAGCCCCTTTCCGACCTGAAGCTTTTGTATTAACGTTCATGGATGCAACCGCTGACAAATTTGTAGGATTCTTTTGCTTGATGAACCATGCTACAAATTCTTGAAGCACATTCTGGTTATCAACAGCGCTAACAACATGGGAACAGATTTTCTGTGGCTTGTAGTTCTTACAAGTACATGACACTCTTGACCCACGATAGATTTGCACAACATTTGGTATATTGATTGATTCTGACACCACCGAAAAAGCTTTGACTGACTCATCTCGCGATGGCGCTGGAAAAACCGAATCTTTTCCATTTAAGATTCTCTTCTCTTTAAGCCATATCTGAGCAACGAAGTGATGATCAAGTTCAGACGTTACTGACGATGGAGGAAGAGATAGATCTTTTGATGCCGGTGGAATCGGGTCAATGCGACCAGAGCACACACGGGCTTGGGATTTTTGATTATCACCGATTTCGTGCCGCTGTTCCATCGACGCTGAGTAAACAGATGCGACTTTTTTTCTTTTCTGATCTTCTTTCACGTCAAATCATTCGTTACTCGGTACAAGCAATTGGCTAAACACTTCTCGTAATTCATATTGTTCTGAACATCCGCAAAGGGATAAAATAAACTGTATCTCTTGATCATCTTCTATTAGCTCTTTTATAGATTTTGAAAAAGACATTTCATCCAATTCTTTACCACGGGTTTTGTGCCGCAATCGCCGACTTTTATTTTTACGGAATCATTGATATAAAACTTGTCAGGAAGTAAATAAAGTCAAGCTTTAGTTCTGACACTTGCAATCATGGAGCGTTTCATCATATCAGACCTTTCAATCATCCATTCATGAAACTTGTTTCCAAATTCATCATTCTCTCTCTTACACCACGGGTCCTTCAGCGAAGCAAGGATGGCGTGAAATTCTTCCTCCCTTGATGCGTCCAGCAAACCTTTGTCTTAAACCGTTCCATCTTGTTTGCGAAACATTTCTGCGTAATATTGCCCACAGTCCTTTACTTTTAAGAAGTGCAACATCGATTCTACATTTCGTTAGGAATGGACGAAACACCGAAGATGAATTGGAAGAGGAAAAGCTTCACACAAAGAATTTGAAAGATCTTTTTCACCGTCCGTGCCGAAATTTTAATGAAGTCTTGAATCTGAAGAGATAAGCTGGAAAGTTTGAAGAAAAATTGTGCGTATGTTTTTTTCGTTTTCGTGTGGTGTATAAAAATGGAGCCAACAAACACAGGTGAATGGCCCGTCTTCTCATTCTTCAGTAAGACGTTTCTATAAGACATTGGGATGACGCTAAATTCGCCAAAATTAAATGTTGGATCAACCGAGTATAACTGAAGTTGACATGGTTTGTACAGAATCTGAAGACGTCTGCCAACTGCTTATCATTGCCTCAGATGAAAGTTCTTGCATTCTTACAAAACCCTTCCCATCAGTCTTTGCAGACCAATTTAATGTTGTCATTTCGTCGCTGTACTTTCTCTTGGCTTGTGAGCATGAAGCTTGAGTTCTCCCCCTTGGCGCTTCTGATTCAGAGAGGTACTGTACTGAATGGTGCACCGAGATTCTTGCGCGTCTTCGCAACTGCCTCACTTGCTGGTAAACTTTTCAAGTTTTCACTTAACATTTGCTTAATAAAAGGCTTCGTGCGTGTGTATGATTTACCGGACTTGAGGTTACCGTGGGAGCTTAGCTCTATTCTGCGTTCCTGTCCTGTAAAACGATATTGTAATATCGCCAAATTGTTCAAAATTTCTCCATTCTTGGTTCTGGCGTAAAATATTGTTCATCGAAAATCCACACTTTACTCATGTGCTCTATACTCTCGCGTAAAATGCACTTTCGACGATTTTGCAATGTAAGAACTCCCCGCGCTCACTTTCTTCCATTTTCCACTGGCTTTGCGACAGTATGTATGAGTTGAGCGGCCATTGTTCACATGTGACCCATTCCTATCTGCTCGTAAGTCCTCCAAGGTAACAAATCTGGTATCAATTGGCTGTTTGCGGCACTTACTTTCTTCTGGAAAATCTTTCGAGATTATTTCAAGCACTTTTTCAGCTGTATACTTGGCGTTGGTTGTACTTACTATGGGGAATCTGGGATCGTCGTTGAAATACTGCGTCATTTCATCCTCAGAGCCAGTTGAATCCAACTCGTCTGATGACTAGACAGATATCATGTCTACACTCTTCCCCAAAGTCGAAGGAGCAGGGAAATGGCCAGGAGCAATCTTCTGTCTACCTGTTAATGCCGGAGAAGTCGCGCGCATTTTCACCAAAGTTGCGCAATAGCCAGCATAGCCCAACAACCTTCTGGTCGCCTTCGGTTTTGACTTCTTCTCGTCATTGCCAATAAATATTTCTTCGTCACTGTCGATGACCAAGTTTCTTCGCTGGCGTATGCGGGACAGGTTGTATGTCGTCTTCCGACGTGGAATTGCTACCACTCGTCACATGAATGATTCCTTTTAAATTAACAAAAGGTTAGATGTCAGTTAATTTAGCAAAGCCCTGCGTTAATTTTGTGAATTTATGCTATTTTGAACTAACTTAAGTTCATAAAGTTGTGACTGGCCATGGTAAATACTCACTAAAATCTAAAATAAATATTTATATTATTAATGTTTAGTTTCATGTTTTGTCAATAAGTGATGATATAGAATTTGACAAGTATACCCTACAACAAAAAGCGATAACACATAGTTTACTTTGACCGAAAAAAAATGATATATAAAACCGGACCGGGGTTGCAAGTCAGTTCACCGACATTCTCTTTTACGCTAGCTGTCGACATGCACTCAGTTATTAACCACATAGCCTGCGTAGCTGGGCGGTATTTGGGGGTTGGGGGATTGTGCGCAGTTTATTTATAGATGAGTTTATTTATAGTTTTTCACTATCTTATCGGTTGTTGTCATTGACAAAAATGGGCATAGTGTGGGCGTGACCATAAGTTAACTATCCAAAATCGTAACTCCGCTTTAACTCTTAAATATTAATAATCTGTGTAGCCCTGCTTTTCTCGACGATAAGTCGCGCAATTTTAACAAATTTTCCCTTTAATCCCTCCCTCTTTATAGGCAATAACCCCAGTGGTACTTAATCATATCACAAACTGGAGTTGCAATCTTTAAATAGAGAAACTTTAGGGGGAACTTCTAGTCAGAATGGGGCTATAAAATAGCTTCAACTCCACATGTTTTCCCCGCTTGGAACGCCCGTACGAGATCACGCGATCGGTGTTTGAATTTTCATGATCTCCCGACCCGGTCCTACCCGAAAAAGGTGTTTTTATCCCAATCTTAATATATTATAAATTTGAAGTTGACAATGCAGTGAGAAGAATGTGCTAACTTCAAAGCGTGATCATGTATAAAATCGAGGTCGCTTCAGAATCATTTTATTAATTACAGTAACTATTAAAATGGTTATCAGTTTACAAATCAGTTATTTGTAAGTAAGGTAGACAAATTAATATCTGTCTGCATGATTTATTACTTGCGCGTGGAAATGGCACGGGCATGCTAGACTACGCCCTATAAAGAATAAAACGGGGAGCAAATCACTGACTTAAATCACAAATACATACACATTCAAAAATTTACATTAAAAATAGAAACAATCACAAAAATTGAAAAAAAATAATTGAAGAATCACAATAAAAGGGACAGAAAAAAAATCACAAACAATAAAAATATCTCAAGAAACTAACGATAATCAGAAAAAAACCTTTTCTATATAATTTATAAAATATATATTTAAATATATATAAATACACCTTTTATATTTTAAAAATATCATGGGGGAGGGTCAATGGGGTTCAAAGACTAGTTTTGTAATTCTTCCATACATGTGGAGAAAGTGTATTGTCTTTGAAAAATCCTGGAAATTGTTTGCCATTCAATAGTTTGGCCATTGGCAGATTATCTTTAACTTCATGTGCCAGAAGTGGCAGACACTAGGGGGCAAAGGGAGGCGACCTCCATAATTTCTCAAAGCCTTCAATTGATAGCTGATTAACTGTCAAACAAAGCTGTGTCTATGATTTTGCAACCAGAAAAGCTGGGTGCATTCTCCCAGTGATTCCTTTGTATATTGAGGAACAACACACTTGTTATAACTGGATTATATATTGGTATTTGTTGGTGCATTTTGTGTCCAATGAAAAATTCCATTGCGAGCCGAAACCTATCGTTGTTGCGCCTGCGACCCCCAGCAACTCATAATCATGAATTAATATAGGCTAGCTAAAACAATATATTTCTGAAGGTTTCAATAATTAAAGAATTAACAATTTGCATAGCACAACCAGTTGATATGTCTAATACTAATTGACAAAGATATTGTCAAAAGACTGCAAGCCTAAATTTTCCTTGATCTGAATACCTTTTACATTGTCACATTGGTAATATCAAATACACATAACTTG
The DNA here is from genome assembly GCA_016169945.1 of Trachythela sp. YZ-2020. NCBI lineage: Eukaryota > Metazoa > Cnidaria > Anthozoa > Malacalcyonacea > Clavulariidae > Trachythela > Trachythela sp. YZ-2020. The sequence goes on along the minus strand of JADLSH010000142.1, from coordinate 343,163 downwards.
CTGCAGTTCATTCAATTCTTGTATCATTTGGTTTAAATGTCTCTTCCAGTAATATATCTTTGTTGTAATCTTTGAATCCCTCACGGCAAGGTGTGAACCATACAGAAATATATATTGTTTCGCCAGCTCAAGAGAAGTAACATATATATTAGGACAACCTGACAGCTTGGTATATATATAACACACAGTAGACAAGCTTCTCATAATTATGTCTATTTAACCCATGCATATCCAACACTCTCCCCTTAACGAGTAAAATCATCTGGATTAGACAGAGTACAATAGGAATGTTGGGCCATCAGGGTGAAATGAGCAAATTATTTTAATGGGTTAAAAAAAGACATGGGCAAACAGTTCGGTTAACACACCAACATCCAGTGCTCTCCCTTTGACAAGTACAATCATCTGGTGTTAAACATAGTAAATTAAGTATAGGGAATAGGGTCCCATACATTGCTTCTGTCTGACCCCATTAGAATGTGGGATTAAGGAAGTACTTGTCGATACCACATAGTATAGAGTGAGAAATAAATATGTAGTACCACAGCCATTATTGCTCTGAGGAATAAATATGCCATAGTGTTAGTGCCCTCTACTCTTGGAACATAGGCATGATATAATTTAACATCAATGATTAACTTTTGAAGTAAGCTATTTTTGTGTAAAAGGGGAGAATATTCCTGGTACTACTAAACATCCACTTATTGGCAGCATGAGAACATCATGGATTTACATTGACTGGTGCATATACTTCTCACAATCAAAATATACCTACCAGGCATTCGAAGATTTACATGTGATATTATAAAAATAGCTGGACAATGGTCCCAGTGATTTTACATTCTTGGACCGGTTTCGAACATGTGAAAATATATAATAGTCATGCGAAGCTGACATATTAGTATCGATGAAACATTCCAGCTTAGAAAATACAGCAGAATTTAGATACATGACTCTGATTGACAGTATACCAGTTACTGATGACAAGGATGCAATCTCTTGAACTCAACTAATATATTTGGAATAGGCAATACTTTGTTTTTTCTCCATTTTCACTGCATATTTGGTGCAGGCAATCCAGCCCACACTGTATGAATATATATTAACATTTATGTGAGAGTTGTAGCTGATATTTGAAGTGGTTAAATCTTTAAATCAAGCTATATACCAGGAGGTGGGCTCCGAGTATTTATTAAACTGTCAATCTGTCATATATAGTTGGTAAATATAAACATTGAAAGTCCTAGTAAAATTGAAGATTTTGTACAGTAGCATTTGTTAAAGTAATTTTAAATTCGAACTGTATTATTTCAGCGTTTTAATTCAAATTTTTGTAAGCCGGGACAACATGCTTATGAAAACATTCACGAACGAAGATTGCAAATGTTTCCTGACAAAATCGATCTATTACAAATAAAACATAACAGTAACCTTACTTGAATATTATTCCGTAGTCGCTGATGTATTACTTCTGAAAATATAGTTTATCTTGGGTAAAAATATAAAATTTCGAGCTCGATTTCGATTAACAGAAAAAAATTTAAAAATTTGAAAATATGGAGGTGTGATGACTCTATCCACTGATCTGGATATAGACTGGATAACGCAGCTACTGTTGAAAAGTGAAGCCGGAAGTGAATTGCCGCCACCCGACTCAAGGGTCCTGTTTTAAGCTTGGTTTTTATTGATAAAATACAAGATGAAAAGAACAAAGTTGTCGTTATTCAAGATATTGACATGTTCAAACTGCCATTTAGCTGCAAATTGCTTAAACTCGAAACTTGAAAACTGTGGACCATTGTCTGATATGACTATTTTCGGAATAACGTGCCGAGCCAAAATCGATTTAACGTGGGACATTATTGTAGAGCTCCGAGTGTTATTCAACGGACAAACTTCGGGGTAATTCGAGAAGTAATCACTAATTAAGTAATCTTTATTTCTGTACGTAACTAGATCCATACCTACTTTATACCATGGTTCGAAAGGAACTTCATGTGGTTTAAGAGGTTGTTTCTTTTGAGATTGCTGATACTTGATGCACGCAGGACATTGCGACACCATTTCAGAAATTTAAGTATTGATCCCTGGCCAAAATACAACTTGTCGCGCTCTCACTTTGCACGTCTCGATTCCCATATGCCCTTGGTGAAGTTTTTGTTTTATTTACTTCCGCATGGTTGATGGTATAATAACGCGTTCTCCTTTAAAAGCCCATCTACGACCGATATCTCTGTTGCATATTGATAATATGGCATTACGTCTTTTGGCAAAATGCTTTTGTTTTCGTGCCATCCATTTAATATAACCTTTTGCAGGTTTTGAAGGGTGGAATCATTCGCAGTGGAAAACTGGATATTTTTCAATTTGTCTTGTGTTGTTGGTATGTGTGACAACAACATGTGTACTTGATAATCAAAGACGGACGGTGGAGCGGAAGAAGGCGAAAAGGCTCTCGATAATGTATCAGCTACTGGAATAGTAGTACCATGTGTAAAGACTAATTCAAAGTCATATTTTTGTAAACGGAGCAGCATATGTTGTATACGTGGAGGTGCTTTATCAATGTTCCGTTTCAGAATTGTTTGTAAGGGCTTGTGATCAGATTCAACAAGAAACGACTGACCATAAATATACTGACTAAAGTGTTCACTTCCAAATACTACAGCTAAAGTCTCTTTTTCAATTTGACTGTAATTTTGCTCGGATTTAGTCAACGCACGACTAGCATAAGCCACAGGACACCATATCTCATCATGTGGTTGGAGGAGTACTGCACCCAGACCTGATTTACTTGCATCGACAGAAACTTTAATGGGTAGCTTTGGGTCAAAATACTTCAACACTGGACTGCGAGAAACTAATTGTTGCAAAGCTCGAAATTGGTTTGTATCTTTATCAGTCCAGTTCCAGCTCTCTTTTGTTTCCAATAACTTTCTCAATTCTGAAGTATTACTTGAAAGATTGGGGATGAACTTTCCTAGATACGCAACCATACCAAGAAATCTGTGTACTTTGGCAACCGTTTAAGGGACAGGCATGTTGCAAATTGCTTCTACCTTAGATGGATCGATACAAAGTCCTTTGTCCGAGAATACATGACGAACATATTTAATTTCACGAATGCCAAATTCACATTTCTTCTTGTAAGTTTTAGCCCAGAGATCCTGATTCTTTCCAATACTTTTCTCAAATTATAATCATGGCTATCTTGATCAGTTCCACAAACAATAATGTCATCTTGAATATGCACAACTCCATCAAGTCCATCCAGTATCTCTGAAATACGTTTACTGAACACTTCGCTGGCACAATGGAAACCAATGAGAAGCCTTTTAAACTTAAAACGACCAAATGGTGTATTAAAAGCTAACAGATCAGAGGATCCTTCATCCACCTTTACCTGCTAATAACCTGCCCTTACATCAAGCTTACTGAAGACTGTAGTACCAGATATTTGAGACATTATTTCTTCTGCTGTAGGCATTTGTGAGAACTCGCGCGTTTAACAGCACGATTCAGATCTTTAGGATCTAAGCATATTCGAATATCACCGTTGGATTTTTCTACAATCACTATACTGTTTACCCAATCAGTGGGTTTATCCACTTTCTCAATAACTCCAAGAGACATCATTCTGTTTAATTCAGTTTTTTGCTTGTCTTTCAATGCAAATGGGACTCTTCCGGGAGGATGTACAACTGGTCTAATGTTTGGATCGGTACTTATATGATACTCACCTGGTAAACACCCAAGCTCGCCAAATACATCCTCATAAGTATAAAATAAGTGTGAATAATTGTCATCAGTTACAGTAAACACACGTTTGATTAAATTGAGCTTCTCACATGTGCCAAGACCAATTATGGCAGGTGAATTAGTTGGCACAACAAAGAACTGGACTGGGTAAGCTTTATTGGCTTCACTTGTAAGAAAGGCGACACATTTACCTTTGACTGTAATATTTCCCCTACCATATGCAGTTAATTTGACTTTGGTGTGATGTAACTTTGGTTTCTTCCACAAGAAATTATATATCTGCTCTGGAAGCATATTAACCTGAGCCCCTCTATCAAGCATATAAGCTACCGGTGTCCCTGAAGTTTCTAGGGTTGCATACCACTTATCTGCATCGCCAGAGTTATGAAGAATTCTTCATCATCTATATTATTATCAGTGGTTGGTTTGGTAGAGCTTTGTGAAACCGGTTCAGTCACATGATCTTCTCCTTGATTACTTTCAATATTTTGTTTCCTATTGTTACCCACAACGTGAACACTAGATAAGTTCACTTCAGACTTGTCATCATCAGAGCTTGACGATTCTCTCTGATCTCGGTTGAATCGTTCCAAACTTCGCACCGCTTTGGATTGACAAACTGCCGCAAAATGAATGTATTTTCCACATTTATTACACATCTGGCGTTTGTACGCAGGACATTTACCATACTCATGCTCACCTCCACAATATTCACAGTTTTTTACCTTTTGTCTATGCCTGCCTTCGACATTTATTTGTGTAGCTGGACTTTCTCAACACTTGCTTCATTTGATGCTCCCTTTATTTCCCTAACCTGTATTTTCACATTTTCAGCTGCACGGCAAAGTTGTATCGCTTTTCTAGTGATAATTCCGCTTCACAAAGAACTTCCCTGCCATTTCCAAGAGACAAACTAATTCAATCCCAATCCTGCTACCATGTTTTAAGCTTGGTTTTTATTGATAAAATACAAGATGAAAATAACAAAAGTTGTCGTTATTCAAGATCTCCAAATGCCCTGATTGTTGCTGACCGAAGCACAATTTGCTGTGTGTCCTTAGGGGGGGGGAGGGGGAAGGGGGTAGGTAAGTGCACATCGTAACAGGTCCCAGTTTACTATATATTTGTATTACAGAATCATAGTTTTCGCGTTTTTTTCCTTTTTACACGTTTCTGATCTGACCAATTTTCTCAACGTATAGATAGAAGTAGACGAGAAGTATTTTGAGCCAAAAATTCCGATTGTTTTGGCTTCATAACGTTGGAAAACGGGATTTGCATGTTCGAAGGAGTGAACATCCACTGCGTTTTTACAGAACACACCTCACGGATTTTTCAACAAAACACAGCATGCATTTATCAGTTTTTGAATTTTTGAAATATTTCGTTCGCCGCCTTTTCGCGCCTTTTTTCAGGATAATTTATCGTAACCTGAATTTCTGGCTGTATTTCAATTTATTATTTCTCGACTTTTGCAAGTATTTTTATTACAAGTTATTTACTGCTGTTTAATCGACGAAGAATGGAGCTATAAGCAATGCAAAAATATTGTTTTCTATTTGGGTGTGGTAACACATGAAATAGCAACTAAGAACAGTTAGGTTGTCAACAAATTTCTGATTTCGGTTGTTGAAATTAAAATTTATATACTTAGAGATTTTGACTCAGACGTAGTGCAAACTTACTGATATAACTGCATGCTTATATGCCATTTGAATAGTCTTAGGTTTTAACCGACTTTGGGGGTGTGCGATGATTCTCCCCTCGCCGACATGTGCTGATAATACAACAAATTTAGAACTAGCAAATCTACTCTGTTAAAACATTCTTTGCAACGTATCAAGTAGCATGCGATATTAAAATTTGTGGAGTGTGATAAAGAGTACAATTAGAATGAAAGGTCTCAAAAGCAAAGATGGCGGACAGCTCGCTGATTTATGATTAATCTGTCAAAATATCTCAAGAACTAAGAAAGATACGAAAAATCGGGAGTTCATGGTTGATTTGCTTTTGATGATATGGATGGCTTCTTTCAAACTTATAGATTTACTGGGTCAGGTTCGTTGCCCGCGATCAGACCTTTCATTCTAATTGTATTGTTTTATCACACTCCACTAATTTTAATCTTGACTAGGACATATATTAAGGCATTTTCCAATCTCTTAAACACTGCTTCTGATGACGACGTAGACGACGAAAGCTCAGACACATAGAGCACTTTCATAATTCTTTTATGTGCATCTTAATAAGCCTTATCAGCCTCGTGTCTGTGACTGAAATTGAATAGAATTTATTAACCTGAACGAGGTCAATGAGGTTATTAAGATGCACATAAAAGAATATTTAAACCCATCTGAATTATGAAAGTGGTCTATTAGGTTTTAACTAGGTATTTTAAACTAGGATTTCTATATATTTATATTACACAGTAGCTATTGGCCTCATTTGAGCGAAACCTCATTCTTTGAAACAATACTACATTTGAAAGTATTGCAGAACACTTCTTTATTGGGCAGTACTAGCTAATTGTAGAGATCTTCTTTAGGATGCTCAAGTTGTTGAGACGTACTGTATTATCTGAACACGGAGCCAATGAAATTGCCATCGACACGTCTAACTTTGTTAACTGGTTAATTTTATTCCGGCAATGACTGAATTCATGCAACTGGAAGATACTGTGATAGACTACGAAATATATATTATATTCTAACAGATAGGGTACAGTAAAATGGATTTGAATCAGAATAAATAGCTTGAGAAAGCAACAAAATTGAGGCGTTTCTTACTTGTGTATGATATATAAATCAAGAGAAATTTGACATTGAAATTCTGAGATAATGGAATTGCGCATGGGCATTTTGTGTTTTCACTTTCCACAAGCTATAATTTCTCAATAACGCGTCTTATAGTGTATCGAAATAGCATTTTTCTCCCTTTTAGAAATAGTTTTCAGTGAAATCGTCCATTTCCCGCATGTATGTATGTGTATGTATGTAACCTTTATATAAAGATACTAGCCTGATCAACGTAACATTGGTTTCCAATTAGGGGCGTCAGATATAGAAATAGACTTATACAACCTTCGACACAAACAAAATTACAAATTAACTAACATATACAAAAAAAAAGAACTAGATAAGTTGAAATTCGATTTCCGAGTATATTTGGTGTGGCCCATGAACCATCAGTTACTATAATCAATTATTACGATACTAGAAATACATGCATGCAGAATCCCATCGCCCATTCGAACCACACAATTTATTTCCCCCAAATGTTATTGTAGCATGAAGTACTGAGTCGGTCACTGTAAACGTGGTAACACCATAATCTTTAATCTGTGGTAACACGTAACACTGTATATTTCTTTTATTTTGTACAAAATGGTAAAATATTTATAAGATTGGTTATAAACCTTAGTCTCACAAAACATTTCGAAATTTTCATAAAACTTCTTTTCGCACTTGTTTTTGAGATTTAATATGTTGTTTCTTATTCTATAACGTATTTGAATTAATACTAAAATACCATTTAAGGATAATCAATGTTGTATTGACCACACAGGATGACCTACGCATTTTCGAATCCACAAGCTATAATATACTGCATGCCAATACGGCAAAAGCAAGTATACAAAATGGACACTTACGGGTTCAAAACGCTTTAAAACTCGAAAATCTTGTTTTTCTTCGGTCTTTTGGCTGTTTTTTCCCTCCTGTTAATTTTAGCATGTGAAAGTCCTCCAAATAATTTTCATTCATCTCGTTTTAGAGACTTTGTTTGTCTGTTTGTGTTCCGATTCCCGAGTACAAAACAGTTTTCTCTTGGCCTGAACTCGCGCATGCGCATAACATAGAAAACTGTCGATTGCATAATGGCGGACAACTTTGCATTCCGCTATGTTGTCACATACCCGGGTGTAAATATCCGAGCGGAATTAGCACCCTCGCACGGCGCTTCCCGCAGGCTCGGGGATTAATATTCGTCTTAAAAAGAGTACTGATTGAGATGTTTTTGGTTTCCTAGGAAAACGATTCCAAACATTTTCTCCGCTGAATTTAAAACTCTTTTTAAGAATTTTCTTCTCGGTTTTGGGAAAGCTAAACCTGTATTGCTATTTCCAAATTTATAATTGTGAAATTTCTGGTAAATTGTTTATATATAGAGAAAGAATTAATAGTGACGTAAAATTGATCCGTTATAAAGATCGATACACCGCAAATAATCTTTTTATAAGATGACATACGGTCTTTGATAATGCATATGTGTTGTCGGTTTGCTGTATAAGACTTATTTTGTGGCAATTTAGTTCAATATTCGAAACAAAGGCTTTAGCTAGGAATATCCAGTGAAACAACGCCGTTCTATATACCATTATAAGGCATATACGCATTTCCATATCAT